>CM038632.1:39357686-39370094 GCA_021554675.1 Leuciscus idus | reverse complement strand
ACATAAATATTACATGTATAGTCTCACACTTTTGCTTCTATTTTATAAACACTTGATGATTATCTAATCAAAATAACAAAATATGTATTAAAGTGATGATGAAAAATGACCGAAATCGAATGCTTTTCTGATTTATGTTTCTGTGGGCTGTATGAACATATCAGTTTGCTATCTTACGTCTCTAGCTTTAAATATGAAACTTCTCTGCATATTTAAAGGTGAACTAAGTAACTTTTTTACCTTAACTGAACAGCTTCGGAGTCATTGGAATGGTTATATTACTTATTTCGGGTTGAATGGTGGTCGTTTCGCACCCCCCTGGTGCCCGTGAGCGGAAAATTCGCACTTGCAACTTTGAGACGGCGGGCCGTCGGCCGCTGCGTCAGGAAGTATCGCGTGATATCAGGTCTCGCGATGTAAACAATTGCTTTACGGCCAAAAGAAATCTGCTAAAATGCTGTCATTATTGCACACCCTCACGCTGTTCGAACCCGAATGAAGAAGACGTTTTAAAGAATGTCCCATCTGCTTTGATGTCGTTGATCTACTAGCCTCTGCTGTCTGAGAATCACCAAAGAGTTTTTACAACAGTGTTGTCAAATATCTATTCCGAAGCTGTGGGGGGAGCTCTAGAGAGAAACCTGCGAGCAAAAACGAGAATACAGCGAAGAAATCCCGAAGCTACTGAGTGCTGCTTTAATGCATAAAAGTGACTAGCTGGATTAGCCTGGCAAGCCAGACTACATCAAGATGTTTAGTCTGGCAACTGACCATAGACACGCTCAATTCGAGGGGCGGGATAAACGGCTGTCTTTCAAATTCCCTCTGCACGCAATAGGACAGCGCTACAACCAACCAGAGCGTTTTCCCAACAGCTGAGCTAACGTTAGATGATAGATTCAACTTTTGCCATATCTGACAGGCAAAAAAAAGCATTTCTAAACAAACGTGTTGTAAATAGGCCTACTTCACCTTTGGCTTATAGTCAGAAGTTATGCTGTTTGCGTAGATCACGGAGCACGCAGTGACAACCGCGCCCACTACGGTCACATATTATGGCGGTCACAGAATCTGGTGTAACACCGGCAAAACTACGAACACATCTTCCTTTTTAAAGAATGACTTAAGTGCCGTTCTTTGCTCTTTTCTTAAAGAAAAACTTAACTCCAAGTCCTCCAGAGTCGCGGCCAAAGCCGATTCGAAACACTGTTCGCCAGCAGCCATTCTTTGTTTTCAAGCCAGGGAACGTCACATCTCTGTCTGTCGTCATTATGTTAAGCCCGCCCCGCCTACTCTATACGCGTTGTGATTGGCCTGACCCAATTTGGGTTTTTGCAGCTAGAAGGTCTATTGAGAGTGTCTAGACCCACCAGGCTGCAAAATAATTTTTGCTGCCGCTAGGGTGCGTCTAGTTTCTAGGCTATAGCTGGATATAAACTAATGCAAATAGATGTTAACAATTGTGACATTAAACATTCGGGTCGGACTTAGTTTATTTTTGTCAGTGTTTTAACCGCTTGAGGTACTACTAATGTTAGCGTCCTCTCAGCCTCGAAGGCAAACAAACAAACTGTTGTGATGTTCTTTCTCTACTAATGCAGCATTTAGTCAACACATTAATCGCTTTATAATGATATGAAAAAAATACCTTTTAGCTGTCGGTGGTTTAAACGCGCATCAGAGCGCTCTCCACGCAGCGTGTGCTCTCAGTGCAGCACGCAGCATCACGTGTCGAAATAACCAACACGAGGCATCAGTGATAGTTTTTATTACACCTCTAGAGGCCGCTCTTGTACTGCATGATGCCAGCAGACCCTTCTCAGCTCTCTCTTACTGTAATGAATGACAGAGCGCGCTTCTCAGCCGCTCCAGCAACGGACGCAACCAGGAAAAACTATCGGTATGTATTTTTGCCGATAACGATAGTTCCACCAATCAACTATCGGTGCCGATTAATCGGCAAAACCGATGAATCGGTCGACCTTTATTCATTATGCTTTAGGAATATTGCCGGATTTTCCTCAGCCCATGCACTCAATTATATGAAGTAACTGAGTTTAACTATACAATAGTTTTGTGTGAACTAAATTAAAATTCCAGTTTTCATATTTTTGTAATATCTGTTGAGTAACAAATGAACACAAACCACACTAAAACCTTAATGAAATGCATAAACTACAGTCTCTGTTGAACATTTTTGCTAATTTCTGTTCCATAATTGTTTTGCTGTAGAAACTTCACTGAGAAGCTGTTAAAACATATTGAATACAGACATGATGAGGAGGATGTGTTTCATGTAACTGAGTTTGGTCTCTCTCTCGTCTGACAGCTTATAAACTGAATACAATCGTGGTGAACTTAATAACGAGTCTTTAAAACTCTTTCTTATTGCACACTAGTACGTATAGCTCATACCAGATGTGCCACTCCTGTACGCTGGTATACAAAAGCTCATACCATATCATATTTTTCTTGGCATTCCTGAACATCAGAGCGTGTAAAAGCTCATAATACAAGGCGGTTACTCTGATCCTTCTGCACGCAAGGTGCATATAGACCCGAAACACCAGGGGGCGCCCTCGCTCTCAAAGATGACTTACAGTAACATATCATTATATTATAATGTAAAAATGTCATTTACTGTGGGTACTTTTTTATTTATTTATTTTTTATAACATGCAACTATAGATTCAACTTTAGTTAATTCATGAAGACATTGATTTGTATATATACTTGATGGGTAATATTTATTTAATGGAGCACAACAGCTGTGTTAGAGCTGCAAGTATTTTTTCCATTGATCTTTCCCATAGGATTTTTGTATATTTTTTTAAACATCTCAATTAAAAACTTATAAGCTGTGAACCAAACCAACCAGGTGATTCATAACATTTCAAAATCTGATTTTCAAATAGTATTTATTTTTATTTTATTTTTTTGCTTCAAAGTTGAAGCAAATGACGTATGTGTCAAATGACGTATGTGACGTGTCCATGACGTGTGTGTGTGTGTATGTAGGCCTATGTTAAACAATTATTTTAAAACTAAGTTGAAATAATGCAGGCTAACAGCTTCAACAGAAGCAAATACTATCGATTAACAAGCTCGTAGCTCACAGTAAGTCTTTAGTTTAAATGTTTAAAAGTTATCATTAAAAATCAATTTCCCAGTGGAGAATATTCGGTTACTGACGTCACCGTGACGTGAGCACTGCAGGAGATCCTCAGATCCTCCAGGAGCTGTGGATCAATCCTGATGTCCAGCACTTCTTACAGAAGCTCAGTTAGACTGAGATCTGAGGTATTCAGAGGCCAGAGCAACAGCAGTGTGTCCACAGGTGGAAGTGGATCTTATAGCAAGATAAAGCGCCACACACACACACACACACACACACACACACACACACACACACACACACACACACACATTCCCCGGCCTCCTAAATTCACTAGATTCCTCATCTTCATATCAGATCTATATTTCTCCTCTGTCTCTGATCTGAACTCTAGTTGCAGCATCTAGTGGTCAAACACGGTAACACACTTTAATCTTCCATGTCTCGAATTACAGTTTTTACAATCGCTTGAACACATTTATTTGGTCAGTCAGTCTATGTGAGCTAAAATGAGGATTATTTATTATTGCTTTGGGACAAACTCATTCAAATTACATTAATTCTTTTCTCAGTAACATAATGCATAAGACTGAAATTTGCCACATTTTTACAGTAATATTGTAATGAAAGATATTCTGAGTCTAAAAAATCAAATACACAAAAAAAAAGATTCGTTAAATTTAATAAAAAAAAATTTGCGTAAGTGGTTGCACACAATTGATTTTAGCTACATTTAAACAAATGCATTAAGTTGAACTAAAATTGATTAAGCTAAAATCAATTGTGTGCAACCACTTACGCTAAATTCTTTTATTAAATTTAACGAATCATTTTTTTCAGTGTACTTTCAAAACAGTTATGAAACTTGCTCAGATAATAATATTTCAGTTCATCACCATCTGTACAACAGAGGAAACTCAGAAATATTTTTTATACTTTAATGTAAACATGGACCATGTAACATAAAATGCAGTGAATTATGAACAGCAGAAAATATTGTAATGCGCCTGTTGTTTGTATTTTTTTTATTTGTGAGTGTGTGTGTGTGTGTGTGTGTGTGTGTGTGTGTGTGTGTGTGTGTGTGTGTGTGTGTGTGTGTGTGTGTGTGTTTGAAAGGCATTGGGTTACAGCAGCTTCAAAACATCACTGATGATTCAATGTCAGAAATGTAAAAAAGGTAATAAAGAGGACATAAGGACTTCTAAAATATAATGTTTAGTAATATGTATATAGATTTATTAATATGTATATAGACTTATGTTATAGGTTACAACACGAAGTGAAATCTAAAATGTAATATTTAGAAGAACACTGTTCTAAATTGAAGTTATTATTAATCGATGATTGTAAAAAAGGCTAGAAATGATTTAATTATGGGGATACTGTGTTCACCATGTAGGAGACTGAACACTGAACCTGATCCACCATAACACATGATCATAAAAACACTGAAGAACAGCTCATCATAAACACTGAGATATGACAAACACTGCAGTCCTTCTTCATCACAGTATATACAGGATAGTGTGAGATAGGGATTCATAAACACAGAGATCAGTCTCAGGAAAACATAACAGGTTTAAAACACCCTGAACCCCCCCAAAAATGTAAATTTGATTTTGCATGAAACGTAAGCATATTTTTGGTACCATTATTATTTTATTAATATTCCTAGGATAATTAAAGTGCATATTCTTATTACTCTAATGTGTCTTTTTTTTTCTCAATTAGTGATTTTTATTTGAGTCTCCTTGAAATAATACATTTTCACAGAAAAAAAAATAATGCATGTTTTTTACTAAATAAAGATAGTACAGCAAATATCAGTATAATGTAAAAATGTTTTCAAATGTAAAAATAAATTATTATGTTTTATATATTTTTATGTGTGTTCAAAAAAAAAAGTATATGCAAGAAAAACCCTTAATCTTACAGTCTTCATTTTATAATGAAAAATATTGCTCTTCTATTATTTCTTTAGTTTTGGGGTAAATTATAACTTGCACATGTTCTTGGGAGTTTTTTTGAAATTCACTCACAAACTAGTCATTGTTTCAGTTGCAAACTTACATTTCTTGTTTTTCATAACATACATGTAAATCTATTTGATACACATATGATGCTACATTAATATTAACCCGTATACACATTCATTGACTATCTATATGAAAAACAGGCAACATATGTTTATGCTTTAGTTAATAATGCGTGAAATCAATTTCTCTGATAATTAAACCACATCTCTTACTCTCTTTATTAGCGCTAATATTTAATCTAAGGACAATTTTAGTAATGTTTTACTTTCATCACAATATTGAGGCTGATCAGAATGTAAAGTTACTCCGGGAACTCGTGATATGTAAAAGTTGCAGTGAAGTAAAGTGTAAAGCAGACATGTCTTATGAAGTGTTATATGAAGATCATATGTTGCTGTAATACTGAATATCTCCAGTAGAGAGAGACACTGATCCACTGAACTGTGTCTGTAATCCTCTAAAAGCTCCACTTCTCCTGTCTTCATGTGTTCAGTCAGAGCTCAGATGTGTCATCTCTCATAATATCTCAGATATCATCCTCTTCTTCTGGACAGGACTGTTGTGGAAGAGAGTTTGTCTGAGATCATACATGCACAGGTTTAAGACTAGAGAGACACGCTGGGCTTTAGTGCAAATGCTTGGGAGTTTCAGAGAGAAATGTTCAAATTGTTCCAGAAATTATACACATATTTCATTAAAATGTCAAAGCAGAGTATGATTATCTTTTAAAAGTCAGACATTTACTTATTTTTTCAATGTTTTCTGCAAGAAGAATCATGTTTTCTGATGTAGAGACAGTAAGTGAATACGAGTAATGAAACACTAATCTTTACTGACTTTTAGTGTGTGTATATGTGTATCTCCTCCTGTCCATACGGTAATCTCTCTACTGTGCGACAGAGAGTCGCGTGGGTATGACGCAATCGTTAGCCTACTTTTACAAAAACTGCTTCTACGGGGCCATAACGTAAGATACAAGGTAATTGCCAACGTGTCTTCGCTTCCCTCAGAATAGCATCGAACGGGTCCTCTTCGCCAATAGTGTTCCTCCACATGAACTCATGCCAGGTACGACTTGAGAAACTGCCGATCGGTGCCCCGGTGTTTCTTGTTCCGCCACTTTGCCGATCCCCACATCCTTTCCACGCTTTGGGTGTGAGCGCCGGTGTCTGGATCCATGAAGTTGTAGTGATGATTGACCTTGAAGTGCTCGAATCCTGCCGCCTCCAGATCACGCGTCTTGTAGCCTCTCCAGCTGTCCGAGTAGATGGTGGTGCCCTCTGCGATGTTCTCTTGAATGGCGGCCAGCAGAGTTGCAGCGTTCCTGTTCGGCACCTCCACCAGAAAACACTCCTTGGTCTCGCGGCAAATCCCTCCGAAGATCCACTGTTGAGGTAGTACCCGGCCACCGTTGTTCTTGTGCTTGGTAAAGAGGGACTCGTCAATTTCCACTATCATGCCCTCGCCGCCGATTTGTCCTTGGTTCCGCGCCAGAAGAGCCTCCACACACGCTTGCCTCATGTAATTGCTCCAGTTGATGGTGGTCTCCTTGTCAATGCCCAGCTCTTGTTTGCACAGCTTGCCTGATGTCATTTCCCAAGCCCAGAGGTAGATGAAATGCGCAATGGTCTCGAATGGAAGGCGAGAATTGGAGAACCAGTTGCCACTGCGGATATTGATCTTCTGCAAGCAGGGCCTCGTATTGCACTTCCAGAAGGTTGAGTCGGTCCCGAAATAGAGCGCCATCAAGTGGTTGTTGCGGCATCGTCGTTCCATGGGCAGCAGGCCTCGATCCTTTAAGAATCCCACGGCTTCCTCTTCGGTTGTTGGTAGGCTCCAGAGATTCATCTTCTTGTTGTGAGTGATGGGGAGCTGTGTGGTATTGAGAGAGATGAGAGGCAAGGAGATCGCATGAGCGTGAAAAAGTTTTGGAGGGAATTTAAAAATGGTTTTGGCGCTATTTTGATAATTATTTACGCGTGATCCGGATAACCGTATAGTACCTTTCAATAGTTTCATTATAATCCAAACTTCAATGCTTGTATCAAACATCAATAATACAAACATAAATTATATATATATATATATGCATACAAAAAAAAAGTTACAATACAAAATTGTAGTGCTTTTAGAGCAGAAATAGGCATTTATATCCCTACTGTATTTATGAGATCAGGCTCATTTATGAGAAACAGCGCATGAGGAATTCCAGCAGTTTCAGTTTCATTACCAGCGTTTTGGAAGACAAGCGGATTTTGTCAAGGTACTTTCTACTGTCACAAAATCCGCTTGTCTTCCCAAACGTTGATAATAATAAAATGACTCAAATGAGTGTGCAGTTACACTCTGTGTTAAGGTTATACAATGTGACGAGTAGAAATAAGGTGTGGCCCCTTTAAGAGCTGCGCGCTCTCTGTTAAACTGAGTGCGCGCCTCGAGCACACAATGTATGTATGTGGGTTATTTCTGTTTGATGCTCATTTTTAAGTTATTTTGTTGATTCAGTAACGCTGTGAACGCTAGAGCGTGTGACAGACAGTTCCTTGAGTTCCACTGGAGAATAAAGTGTGTGTTGTGAAAAGCAAATCGCCTCTGAGAGTCTGTCTGGCCTCTAATAACTCAACTACTGAGCTATCTTTCCACATTTCCCTCCGGACACAGCGCGTTACAAGTTAACAGCTCATTCCTTTACAGTAACTTACACCTGAAAGTGTGTGTGTGTGTGTGTGTGTGTGTGTGTCTGTTTCTGCTGTTGCTCAACTGAAGTTACTTGTTTAACCTGTGACTCTTTTCTTCCCTGTCTCTTTATCTTTTCTTCTTTTACTCAATCAATGATCATGTATTATGTGTTATGTGCTACTATTCTAGATTAATTATGTTGGATATGTGTGTGTGTGTGTGTGTGTGTGTGTGTGTGTGTGTGTGTGTGTGTGTGTGTGTGTGTGTCAGTGTCTGTGTCATATCAAAATTGCAGGCTTTCTAATAAAAATCAGTGTTTTTTGTTGTTATTGTTGCTGATCATTGACTGTTGAAGATCTAATTCTGTTATTTATTTTATAGTGAAAAGGATTAGATGGATAAAGTCCTCAGTCCTCACACACCATTGATCCGCTATAAGAGAGTCCGCATTCAGCTCTAGGATCAGAGATATGAACATTCATAATAACATGTATGAGGATCTGTATCATATTCCTGTAGTTCTGATCAACATCAGTGTATCGACCTTTCAACTCAAACTAATTTCCATTATAAAGCCTCTGCTGTGTTGAGTGTGCGAGTGTGTGACTTGTGTTGAGTGTGAGAGTGTGTTTAGTTGCACATCAACACAGACACACATCTGAGAATTGTTTCACAGCTTTTATTTGAATAACAGTGTTTCTGCATCTCCAGGATGCAGTTTTAATGGAAACTGAGGAAACAGAACATTTAACGGTCATCAGAATCATAAATCCTTTTCATTTTCAAAACATGTACATTTATAACACTATACTTTATTAAATTTTCATCAAATTACAAGAAAATAGTTAATGTTGGGAGGGTATTTCTTTCTATTGACTGGCTTTATCAATCTCTCTCTATTATTATTATTTTTTATTATTTTTCTATTTCTGAAAGTTGTGAAAACACTATTGTGAGTTTTATTTTGCTATTTGAGCAAATCGGAACACAAAAATGTATATTAAATGTAGTATTTAAAGAAGTTTACCCAACTATGACGACTTATACTTCTGAGAAACGTGGAAGTGTAACAAAAAGGGTCAATGGTGTGTGTAATTCTGAACCGGTCACACTAAATGTGTCTCTAACACGCATTGTGTTTATCGTGCAATTTATAAGCGGAAATGAGTTTTTACATATACGCATGTGTGGGTTTAGTCGTGGTGTGGGGTGAGTGTGTATTATACGTTTGGTTAGGATTAGTGGTGTGTGGGGTGAGTGTGTATTTCGCGCAATAAAGTGTATCATATGCACGTGAAAAACAAATTATTATAGAAAACATTTTTTTTTTTTAAAATACAGAAAACAGCAGCAACAACATGCTTCTCAGTTCATCATGAAAAATACCTTTTTTAACATGTAAAAGGCAGATTGCTTTTTGTAACAATTTTAAATGAATGGAAGTAATGTAATGCAAAATATGAATTTAAATAACACTTTAGATCTAGAAGAAAAATATAATACAACAGCAATATGCAAGCAGCAATGGGGTCACGAAGGCTCAGTAAACGTGGAAAGAACGGAAAAGTAAAGGATGAGTCCCTGTTTCTATCCTTTGACATCACGAGTGAAGATGCCGTCAGGAGCCTGAGAGTCCAGACGAGACTTTAGCGGCTGTTTCTGAAAATAATAACAAGATACATTAATAATAAAGTCATAACTGAAAAACTGTAGCAACTGAAGCATCATGCCAGTATGAAATTATGCCCAATCCTCAAATCACTTTCATCATCTTAAATATTATTGAATCATTTTTAAATATTACTATAAAATTTTATGGGTAACACTTTACTATACGGTTCTTTAGTTAACATTTGTTACCTTAGTTAACATGAACTAAGAATGAACAATGCTTATTCAGCATTTAGTAATCTTAGTTAAGAATAAGATTTATTTCAACATTTATTAATGCATTATTAAAATTAAAGGTTGTATTTGTTAACATGAACAAACAATAAACAGCTAGATTTATACTAACATTAACAAAGATTAATAAATACTGCAAATGCTCATTGTTAGTTCATGTTAGTTAATATATTAACTAATGTTAACTAATGTTAACTAATGAACTTTATTGTAAAGTGTTACTAAAAGATCTCATTTTTCTTCGTCCTGAAAAATGTTATACTTTATCACATAAAAATTACTTTTTTAAATTTTTAAATATTACTACGATGAATGACTTCCACACTACAAAAAAATATGTTCTTGCTCAGTATTTTTGTCTTTTTCAAATTTAAATGAAGTGAGTTTATGATTAAAACAAGAACAAAAATCTGCCAAAGTGGTCAGAAAAATAAACTTAATTTAAAAGAAGGGAAAACAAGATTATATTTCTGACCCATTGGCATATTTGTTCTTGTTTTAATCCATTAGAAACAAGACTTAACATCTTCAGTCATTTTGCTTCTCCAGTACATGTATCTTGATTTAAAAATAATCTTGTTTTATAAAAGACAAAAATACTAAAGAAAGAATATCATTTTTTGCAGCAATGTTACTTTGTTTCCTCTCTGCTTATGATGTATCAATATCTCACCTGATATTTGGTCTTCTCTGACACACCAGAAGAACACTTTACAGTGGAGACTGAGGATACACACACATCTGGTTATCTTCATAGTTTAATACAGCAGATTAATTCATTCTACAAATCCAGCACATCCACAGCCAACATCAGAACAAGGAAATAACTGTGTAATGTACAGTAAGAACAAGTCTGATGTCTTTCCAGGAGATATGCTACTGTTTTTACTGTGCGGTTGATAAAGCCTTTCATACGCTAATAACAAAAGATCAATATTGGTTTCAGATGGGTTTAATTATTCAGAATATCATGAAATGAATGATGTTGAACGAGTGTAATGGATCTGTGTCCTCACACAAGGACACCAGGAATGAAAGGGTTAATCACAACCTTAAGCAATTTACGGTAACACTTTATTTTGATAGTCCACTTTAGACATTCTACTATAAGTAACTTCACAACTACATGTCAGCTAACTCTCATTAGAGTATTAGTATTGATGATCAGAAGATCTGCTGTTTGGACTGTGACCGGCTGATATAGTTTTACTCACAGTTCGGTCTTATATCATTCAAACTCCTCCATCTGACGAGGTTTACATTTTCACTGGTGTGTGTTTTCATCTCTCTCTTTCTCTCCTGTTTTCATGCGTTTACTCATTTAATCTCTTCTCTGGAGTGACACTGTAGCAAATAATAAATCACAAATTACAGCAATTAAAGTATTTCATTTAAAGATCAAATAATCCAGTGATCAAATCCATAATCCATATGAAAATGTTTGATTACAAAGCTCCTTAAAATAGTAAAGTGCTTCAGTAAAGTACTTAAAATTAAAGAAATGACTGCCCTAAAATCACATATTAATATTTTAAACTGATGTTCAAATATATCACCTGTGATGAGAGGAAATATAGGATTATCCAGTGCAGCGTTCATGTTCATAATCTGAATATGATAAAGTCACACATGAGGATCCGCAGTAAACATGTAAGGGAGAAGTTTTCTTCAGACTCTGGACTTGTGAGGTCATTCAGTGAAACTTTGGGATTGCTGGGTTTGATGGGGCGGGACATAATGGGCATTACTAAGATGGGAGACCAGAACTGGTCAGACTGGTGTTTCATGATCACATGATCACATGGCCACACCTTTCATCGGCTTTCCAGGAAACTTTGTGCAAGATTTACACAAACGGTAGGCTACTTAAAAATACTGGAAAATAAGTTTTACTGAAAATAAAAAATTGACTGTTTTGGAAATATATATATCCATAAATCCTGTGGGCCAAAATCACATAACCGATCTGACAAGGAAGCAGATCCTCTTTCTCTTTATATTTCCTCTTCATGTTGTTCGTGTCTAGAGAGAAGAAACACAAATAATTGTCAAATATGAACATCTTTTATCTCATTCACACAATTCAGTTCTTAGATTGTTTTATGCAGCAGAACAATCCTGAAAACATTCTGATATTTATTACTTACAGTCTGAACTGCGGCTGCTCCATCTGACCAGATTCACGAGCTTCATGTTCTCACTGCTTTTCCTGCTTCTCTTCGTCCTTTGTTCTTCTTTTCTTACTTTAAGTAGAAATGTAACAAACACTGCGTGTCCTTTCACAGCAAATACAGTTTCTGGAGAGTTTCCTTAAATCCAGTGTACTTAAATCCACTGCACCTTCTCTTTTATACTGTACAGTTCTGCTTCCTATAGTGACGTATTATCTACTGACCAATGTGGAGTGAACCGATGATGAAATACCAATGAGATACAGCCCATCTACAGAAATGGGGCGGGCACATTTGGTTTTCGCCCTGCCCCACACTTACTCGTACTGGACTCATCCCCAGCATTCCCCCAGCATGGAAAACCCCAGGAACTGGTTTGGTGTGTTCAGGGGTGGAAAACACCATGACTCAAGCGGGTGGAGAAGTTTCACAGAAACCGATGAGATTACATTTAACAAAACAATAGAAACTCCACAAACAGAAACTAGACTCTTTTCATTCT